>JAVIAB010000104.1:17653596-17691096 GCA_032433765.1 Megaustenia siamemsis
CGTTATTGCTCCCAAAGATACATATTCCATAGCTCATTGATAGCTAGATTGCCTTCAGTGTATGACGTTATTGCTCCCAAAGATACATATTCCATAGCTCATTGATAGCTTTATTGCCATCAGAGGACTTTAATATGTTAACTCTCCGTACGCTTCGACGCACCATGCGGCATGCCGATTTCGGTTATGTACGTTTAGCTGCACAGTGCATCACTCTCAATTTCTTCTTCTACCTTTCAGCTCCCTGTGGAGCATAGGTCTTCAACAAAAACTTTCCACGCCGTTCTGTTTCTTACCATTCTTTTCAGATCATTCCATGTCTTCCCCATCATTTTCATCTCTGCTTCTTGTTCTCCATGTTTCACAGCCATATAATAAGACTGACGTAACATTGGAGTTTTAGGTTAAATACACAAATAAAACCTTTCTTTCTTTGGACTTCCATGCGATTCTCAGTGCAACAATTGATCTTCTTGCTTTTGATATCCTTATTTTGGTATCATTTTCTGTTGCTCCCTCTTAGTCTATATTCTATCTATTGACCTTTCGAGCCGTAACCGGCCCATAGGGCGTAGACCAAGATACACCTTCTCCTATATGAATTTGTTTGTTCTAGCAGTTTTCTTTTAAAGATATTTTATCAAATCTCGCCATCTGTCTCTGTTCTGTGCAAGCAGTTCTATCTCATTGAGGGAGCCGATTCCTGCTGCTCTTGCCTCTCTCATCAATGTTCTTCTCAGTGTCTCCCTGGGTCTTCCTCTTTTCTTTTACCTGTTGTTTCCCATATGAGGGCTTGCTTTGCTATTCGATTATTATCTCTTCTCATCACATGTCCAACGTATGACCATCGTCTTTTCTTTATTACTGAAGATATTAGTGGTTGATTGGCGATTTCTCTAATTTCCTCGTTTGTTTTGAATTCGTTCCATGCTATACCAAGTATTTTCCTTAGACATTTATTTTCGAATGCGTTCAACTTTGTTTCTATATCTCTTGTTGTTTTCCAGCTTTCACACGCATACGTAAGGATTGATAGTACATTTGATTTGAATAGCCTAAGTTTTGTGTTTGTGCTGATGAGTTTTGATTTCCACAACTTTTCAAGGCTTCTGAAAGACATTGCTGTTTTAGCCATTCTGATTCTAATTTCTTTGCTCGTATCCCCTTCTCGATCAATGTGACTTCCAAGATAGATAAAGTGATCGATCTCTTCTACTGGTTTGTTTTCCATGTATATTTTGTCACTTGTTGGAATTAAACTTTTCATGACTTTAGTCTTTTCATGATTGACCTCAAGCCCAATTTTGCTGGCTATTGATGATAGTTCATTTGTGTTTTCCTGCATCGTTTTCATCTGACTGCTGATGAGAACTATGTCATCAGCAAAGTCGAGGTCCTCCAAATGGTCTCCTTGTATCCATTCGATGCCTTTATTACCAGTGCAACATTTCTTCATTATGAAGTCCATAACAATTCCAAATAACAAGGGCGATAAAATACATCCTTGTTTAACCCCAGTTTCTATTGGGAAACATTCGCTCAGTCCTTCCTCTGTTCTAACTGCACATGTGTAACCATCATACATGTCTTTAATAATATTTATGATTTTTGATGGTAAGCCATATTGTTTCAGAATTTTCCACAAAGAATCTCTATGAATACTATCAAATGCTTTTTTGAAGTCGATGAAGTTAAGTACAAAAGGTTTTTGCTTTTCAATGTGTTCCTCCAATATAAGTCGTAGAGTGAAAATGTGGTCAAGACAGCTTCTCCCTTTTCTAAACCCAGCCTGTTCTTCACGCATCACTGTATCTATTGAATCCTTTATTCTATTTAGGATGATTTTGCAGAATAACTTTGAGGCAACTGACAAAAGTGTCACGCCTCTCCAGTTGTTACAATCTCTAAGATTGCCCTTTTTTGGGATCTTAACAATGATTCCTTTTTTCCATTTATGAGGCGTCTTCTCTGTTTTCCAAATGATGTTGAACATTTTTTGGAGATGTATTAGATTATGGCTATCAATTGCCTTGAGTATCTCAGCTGTTAACTTATCCTCTCCAGCAGCCTTGTTATTGGTCATAAGCTTTAAGGTGGTTTCTATTTCACTCAAGGTGAAGTCATCTAAATTTACATCTAATTCTGCTGCTGGTGTTTCAGCTTCAAAATCTATTAAACTGTGGGGGTAGTGGATGGTTAAGAATTTCTTTGAAGTGTTCCGCCCAACGGGCTTTTATGTCTGCGCTTGTTGTTAGCATTAATCCAGATTTGTCTAGAATTGGTGTTCCACTGGATGTATAGGTGTTTGTCAGCATCTTTTGTACAGTATAAAGAGTTCTGCTGTCTCCTGTAATTGCAGCTGTCTCTGCTTTCTCTGCCAAGTTGTCTAAATAAGCTCTTGTATCTCTTCTTGCCGAACTTTTCACTTTGTTGTCTAATTCTTTGTATGTTGCTTTTGCCAGAACCTTTCCAAGATCTGTCTTTACATTAGTCATGGCTCTCTTCGCTTCTCTTCTTTCTTTGATGTATTTCCACGTGGTGTCTGAGATCCAACCTCGTTTTTCCATTTTCTTCAGTCCAGAGCTTGCTTCTGCTGCTGTCATTAGTATTTTGATCTGTGAGTCCCACATTTCATTGATATCTAAGTCTATTTCACCGAGTGCTGTATAACAATTACTTAGCTCTATGTTAAATTTTTCCTTTATGGCTTCACCTTTCAGTTTATGACTATCAATTTTATGTGTAATTGACCTCTTCTGTTGGTTTCTAAATTTTAATCTTATTTTCCCAATGCACAGGTTGTGGTCACTATTAACATCAGCACCTCTGTATGCTCTTACATCTATTAATGATGATCTGAATTGTTGTTTAATACATAGGTGGTCAATTTGATTTGATGTTCTATCATCAGGAGATATCCATGTTGTTTTGTGAATATTTTTGTGTGGAAATAATGTCCCACCTATAACTAAATTTTCTATTAAACATAATTCTATTAATCTTTCTCCATTCTGACTTGTAGTATCACAGTCTTCTCTCCCCATCATATGTTCCACTCCTGCGTTGTCTTGTCCCACTTTGGCGTTGAAATCTCCCATTACAATTAAAAGATCGTGTTTTGGTATTTTGTTTATAAGTTGTTGTAGTTGGTTATAACAATCGTCCTTAACTTCATCGTCAGCTTCGTTAGTAGGAGCATAACACTGAATAATTGAAAGTCTTCCATGTTTTGTTTTGTAGCGTGTTCGTATCAGACGGCTATTTACCGGTTCCCATTCTAATAAACTTCTTGCAGCTATGTCTGTCATCATTATACCTACTCCTTCATGGTGTTTTCCATCTTCCCTTCCAGAAAAAACTACTATTTTATTATCAATAGATCTCCTACCTGTTCCAAGCCAGCGCATTTCGCTTAATCCTAAAATATCTAGATCGTATCTATCCATCTCGCTCGCGACCTGTGCATGTTTCGTTGGAGCGGCCATTGTTCGCACATTCCAGAATCCTATTTTTGTTCTTGTTTTAGGGCCGAAAAAACTATCACAACTATCTACTGCTAATTGACACATTCTGAATCAGGTCTACGTTTCATTAACAACATCGTTTTTACGATAGCGGCTTGTTAAACCTCTGATCAACGGTTCTAGACCAAGCCGGAGAAAAATAATTCCTCCATTTTGGAAACAACCGGAAACTAATTATTCTATATTATTCATAATTATTAGTCTATATTACAGCCCAGATATATGTAAGATTGCACGTCTAGTAGAGGTATTTCTCCTAATTTTATTTGGTTATTGCCAACTGTATTAATTCTCATAATGTTGGTCTTATCTCTATTAATCTTCAGTCCTAGCTGTTGTGATCTCTCATCAAGTATGCTCATTTTATCCTGCATCTGTTGATGGCTGTGTGATAGGAGAGCTATGTCATCAGCAAAGTCTAAATCATCAAGTTGCTTGGTCAGTGACGACTGGATTCCATTTCTGTTGTTTTGAGTTATTTTCATAATCCAATCTATGGCCAGTAGAAAGAGAAATGGAGACAGAAGGCATCCCTGCCTTACTCCTGTTCTTATTTCAAATGCTTCTGTAAGCTGTCCTTCATGCACCACACTACATTTCGTTCCTTCGTACATTGTTTTTATCAGGTTAATAAACTTTATGGGAATTCCGTAATGACTCAGCAACTTCCAAAGCATTCTTCTGTCTAAACTATCAAATGCCTTTTCGTAATCTATGAATCCAATATAAAGTGTGGATTGTATCATATATTATATGTTATTAATAATATTCATATATGGGTTAGATAAATATAAATATATAGATTATATTTAAAAACATGAAAAATTTTGTCTCTGAAATCTCTACCCCTAAATTAATAAAAACCTTCCGCACTGAAAGAGTTATGGTTGTTGTCGATGATGACACCAATGTAAGAGGAATTGAGGGAGGAAGGGATAGAGGGTTGGAGGGATGGAGGGAGGAAGCAGGGATGAAGGAGGGGATGGAGGGAGGATGAAGGGAGAAGGGAGGAGTGAGGGAGGAGGGAGGGACGAAGGAAAGAAGGAATGGAGGGTGAAAGGAAGGAAGGGATGGGGGAAGGAAGGAAGGAAGGGACGGAGGGAGGGAGGAAGGAAGGGATGGAGGGAGGGATGAAGGAAGTGATGGAGGGAGTAAGGAATGAAGGGAGGGAGGAGGGAAGTTATGGAGGATGAGGAAAGGATGGAGGAAGGAAGGAAGGAAGGAAGGAATGGAATGAGGGAGAAGGAGGAAGGAAAGAAGGGATGGAGGGAAAAAAGGAATAAATGGAGGGAGGAAGGAAGGAAGGGATGGAGGGAGGAAGGAATTGATGGAGGGAGGGAGGAAGGGATGTATGAAGGAAGGTATGGAGGGAGGGAAGATGGAAGGGATGGAGGGAGGAGGGAAGGAGGAATGAGGGAGGAAGGAGGGAGGGAGAGAAGGATGGGATGGGGGGATCAAGGAAGAGATGGAGGGAGGGTGAAAGGAAGGGATGGAGGGCGGAGGCAGAGAGGGGGAGGGGGATGGAAGGAATGTGACGGGAAGTGAGTGTAGGGGGGAGGGGAATGGAAGGGAAGTATTGGACAAGATTCAAGGAAGAAGAATGAGAAAATGTGTCTCGCATTGAGTGACGTGTATAGAGAACAAAATACGATGATATTGTCAATACTTGACGTCCTTAACAGCATATTCCTGGGTAATGTGGTCCGCATACCTGCTGGGCTGTCGCTCTCATCCCAGAAATATATTTCACTTTACCAGTTTTAGGCTGTTTGGACCTAGAAGACTAGTTTGAATACATGAAGAAATAACAGACAAAATGGGTTGGACGATGTAATAAGACAGAAAAACCAAAAAACAACTAGCCTTCAATAAACGTTACAGGAACACCAGACCCAAGGGACGACCATGAAAATAAGATGAATTAATGGAATATTAGAAACACTAGGGGGATTGGTTGGTCTCGAGGCAAGACGCCATCTTAGAGACAAAGAGGTTGTGGGTTCAAATCCCGACTGCTTCAGGTGGGATTTTTATTTGTGATTTCTCTCTGCGGCAACCAATCCTTGTCTCAGCAGAGAGGCACGGCTTGAAACGTCAATTACACATCGACGGGAAAAAATATGAGTATCTCCGAAGACGAAGATATCTGCCTGCGCGACGAGGGACCCCTGTGCACACGGCTGCCAGGGAAAAACGGATTAACACGCAAAATTCAGTTCCTAGTTTCTATGGACTTCGTCAGAGGTAAAAGCTGGCGAACAAAAAAAAAAAAAAAAAAAAAAAAAAAAAAAAAAACACTAGGAAACGTAACCACTGGAGTAACCAACAGAAGAGCATAAGACCGCAAATTGTCTATCTCATCGACGCTGAGAGGCAAACGAGGAAGAAAACCAGAAGAAGGAAATAGAAGGCGGCCTGTGGTGGGAATAGATTCAGTTTCTCAGAGAAGACTTGTTTCATCATCAAGTACCGGGCCTGCTGGCGTAGGTGATCATGTTTCTCCACAACTTTCGATCACGACAGTTATTTAACATTTCTGTTGTTGACCTTCTGCCAAGCCATTCTCTTAAGCTGTCTGGTATTTTTTCTCTTTGCTTCCCTCTGTTTTTTCGTCCCTCAATTTTCCCAGTTGTTACAATATATTCCAGTTGTTCTCTTCTCATTACGTGGCCAAAAAATGATGATTGTTTCTTCCTAATATTGGAAATTAGCTCTCTTTTTGCTTTGACCTCTTCCTGAACATTTTCATTACTCTTCTTAGCTGTCCGTGCTATTCTTAACATTCTCATGTAAAACCACATTTCTACAGACTCGAATGATTTTCTTGTCTGCTGTCCTATTGTCCATGATTCACATCCATATGTTAAGACTGGCGCTACATAACATTTAAGAACTCTTTTTCTTGTTTATTTTGTCAAAAATGGATTACATAGTATTTTCCTCATTTTTTGGAAAGCTGCTTTTGCCTGAGCCATGCTGCATCTCACCTCTGTTGTACATCTTCCGTCTGAGGTTAACAAAGATCCCAAATATTTAAATTCATTTATAAATCTGGCAGGGCCGACCATCTAAGGACAGAATCCCCCTACAGAAAAAAATCTGCTGCCTTGCAGGAAGATTGGGGACAATCAAGGGCTAAGGAAAGCAAACCTGAATAAAATGCTGGCAGAAATCGCATGCACTGGGCCACTGGTGCAGAACACAGTGCAACGTTTTAACATATATTTAAACAGACAGCTGACTTCACGAGAGAGTCTGGAATCCTACTCTGATTGAGTCTTGATCGCAGAGAGAGAGATAGAGAGAGAGAGAGAGAGAGAGAGAGAAGGAGAAATTCATTTACCTGTTTTAATATTGTTCAACTTGATGACCTGTTCACTGCGACATTACCGCGACCTCCCTGCATCAGATCAAGAGATACAATAATAATATTGCTTTCCACAGTAATTTTTTTATGTGCGGAAATGGTACAGGCGCCATTTAAAAAAATAAAAAGATCTTATATAATAATAAAGAGCTTGTTACACTCAAATGGAATACGAGAGCACCGCAGAATAATCGATCCGCAACGTTGACTATTATACAATAATGAGTATGTCAGAACATGTCTCCAGGCGACACAGTTTCGAACACTCCCTTCTACGTGGCTGCCAAAATAATCGACATTTTATCTCTTTTAAAAGTCGATTTTATTTTAAGAGTTTTTGGAATTTAAAAAAAAAAAATGAAATTAAATTTGAATGAAAACTAATTTTATTAAAAAAATATATTTCGTTTTAAATTCTGAAGTCACGTTGACACGTGGTCATCGATTGTGACTTTCTGCCAGTTTTAACGCTAACTAATAAAGCCCGCAGTTTGAAAGGAATCACCCAATTTTTGTGACGTTTCAGGTTTGCGAACAGGGGCTGTTGTTTGTAAAATGACGTCGGCCATCTATATCAGGGATGGCAAATAAGATGCCCGCGGGCCACATGTGGCCCGCGACGTCCATTTTTGGCTCGCGGCAGATGAAAACTAAAATCAGGTTGCATTGAGCAAAATGTACTGGGTAAAATTGATTTAAAATTTGTTACATTAACTTCTACCGTGGAGAAAGCTAACTAAAATATTCCCTAGCAGTTTGTTTAAAATGAAGTATAATTATTGGTGGAAACATCCAAGGTAAATCAAAGAAGAATAATAGTACAAGTAGACCTATGTTTAACATTCGGAACACTCTAGTAGTTATTTTAATGTCGCCTTCCCGTCATTCCCGACCCATCCTTTTTTCCGTTTGATCATCCTGCGATCGACTGAAACAAAGGAAGAAGCCGACGAATGGTTCTAGAACTGACTCTCGGTTCAGCGAGTTCAAACAGTTTCCGCCAAGAAATACTGTCAGTCACCCACCTCCTCCTCCTCTCCAACACATTCACCCCACAATTATTTTACTTTCAGTTTCTTTCTCTCCAATCCTCTTTTAATCAGTGAAAAGTATATATCCGATATCCGATCTGATCATTCTGATTTTGTCGAGTTACAGTGAACAGTTCCATTTTAAACAGGAAACAGTGCTATTGTTGTAATCTGTGTTTTCATTGTCTGTTGCTTCAGTCGTGGTATAATATGAGCAATAAACGTCAATTAAATGAAAAAAAATCAGATTTTTTCATGAGAAATGGAAACATTATTTTTTTAAAATCAACAATAAGGATAGCAAACCGCAGTGCCTTGTGTGTTTGCAAGTGTTGTCTGTAAATAAAGAGCATAATCTTAAACGGCATTACACGCAGCATCACGCCGCTAAATACAAGGACTACATTTAACATTGGTACAATACGTTCTACACTTGTGTGCGATTTGAAGAAAAAGGTTAGTGCTCGGAAATCTGTTTTTACTACATCAACATCAAAACAAACAAGTTCCTTAAAGGCATCGTTTGTTGTAAGCGCAGAGATAGCGAAATAAAAAAAAAAAATCGTTACGTGACGATGACTTCGTAAAGCGTTGTTCTATTAACATGGCGCGTGCATTTGGGGAAGAAAAAATTGCGTCATTTTGAGAGTGTTCCACTATCAAAAGAGACAGTCACTAGAAGGGTTGAGGAAATAAGTTCTCATATATCTAGTAAATAAAGAGTGTCGTTACAAATTCCGCTTACTTTTCTCTGACTTTGGATGAATCTACTGGCATATCAGACACAGCACAACTTTTAATTTTCATAAGAACTATTTCAAAAGACTTTATTATTAATGAAGAGCTACTAGCTTTAGATTCATTGCATAATACGACCAAAGATCAAGACATTTATGACTCAGTTATGAAAGTTGTTAACGGTATCGGTGACATAAACAGACTTCCAGCAATAGTGACAGATGGCGATAAGTCAATGTGTGGTATTCAAACAGGTTTAGTTGGGTTATTAAGGAAGGCTGGGATCCATTGCCCAGCATTACATTGCATTACACACCAGGAGGCGCTGTATGGCAAGATTCTAGACGTGGAGGATGTTATAAAAACTGTAATAAAGTGTGTGAATTTAATAAAGGGCTGGAATCGGGCTTTGACACACCGACAGTTTATACATTTTCTATCAGAAGTTGAGGCGGAATATGGCGATTTAGTGCTCTACACACAAGTACGCTGGCTAAGCAGAGGGAATTGTTTGAGGCGATTTTTTTGCTTTGAGAAACGAGATACGGCAGTTTTTAGAGAAACATGATACCAACAAAGAACTGAAAAGAAAAATATCTGATCCACATTTTAACAACGTATTGGCCTTTTTAACTGATATCACCCAGCACAAGAATGAACTCAATGTGAAGCTACAGGGACGTTCCCAAACAGTCTCAGATTTGGTAGAACACCTAGATGGATTTATAAGTCAACTAAAAGTTTTTAGATTTACCCTGGCCAAAGAAAACTTCATTCATTTTCCTTCGTGCAAAGAATTGATTGAGGAGCGCAGTGACACTGATTTCAAATTTTCTGTATTAATGTTAAGACAAACTATTGGAGCAATTCAATGAACGATTTTCTGACTTCAGTGGTATACGATCAGAACTGGCATTGTTTAACAACCCTATGAAGTGTGACATTTTCCAACAACATGACACTTTTCAGTTGGAGTTATGTAACCTCCAAAGTGACCCCTTTTTCCAATCAAGGATGGAGATAGGAGTTGACTTTTGGAAACTTGTGCCACAGGAAAAATATCCCGCATTGAGTGATTTCAGTTTGAAAATTACTTCTATGTTCGGAAGTACATATATATGTGAATGCGCTTTTTCAACAATTAAGGCGATTAAATCGTCACAAAGTAACCGACGCACTGATGGCCACCTTCAGGATTTATTACGAATATCATCATCATCTTTACACATTGACTTTGATGAACTTGTTGCTGCACATGAACGTCCACATTGTTCTCATTAAGGTTTGTTATATGTCAACTTTAAAATGACCTAACTAAAACATGTTTGTTAAACAATATAAATAGCAAATTTTATTCATTTTTATAAATCAACTAGGCATTTAACTCTGTTGCAACAAAATGATTTATGTAAGCAAATAATGCCGATAAATAACAAAATATTACCTTAAAACAAATGCCAAGTTTATTTGTATTGATGTTGTTATGTGTGTGGCCCGCCACAAAAAAAAATTAATTAAAAAAATGGCCCGCCATTTGTAAGAAATTGGCCATCCCTGGTCTATATCATGCATAGCTGGTGACATCACAAACTTTGGGTATATCCTGGATTTCCTTCTTAATTTGTTTCAGGAACGTTGCTAGTCCATGGTAGTATATAGTGGTAAGCATTCCCACGTCGGGTTCAATCCTAATCGATGGTTTCCTGGTTCACCCAGACTTAAATACGTACGTTACTTTTTTCTGGGAAAGAAAAGCTGAACTGACGTAATATTGACCACATTAGCCCCCCCCCCCCCCAAGAATAAAGTATCGAAAGTCTATAACAAATATAGCCTCTAACACCATATTCCTTATACGGCTATTATAACCATTGTTTGGTTTGGCGTATTGCTGACCAATTCAGTTGTGAATGCACCTATAATCACAACAAAATATTGGCACTATTATGAGGACACTCCTATGTGGACACTAACTATATTTATATATATATATATATATATATATATATATATGTGTGTGTGTGTGTATAATATATATCTATTTATCTATTGTCTTTTCGAGCCGAAGACGGCACATAGGGCAGAACCACAATCTCAAAAACAGAAACCTTGCGTGCCAAAATGGCACATATTGCAGAGATCACTGCTTATAATATATGGATGTGTACATATTTATATACCTGTACATACCTCCGTACACCACATAAACATAAAGCAGATATGCTTAGGCTAAGATAACATTTTATGTATATGTAAGAGGTCACGTGCAACAAGTCCATGTCAATAGAAGTGAAAAAGAGAGTTCATCGGTGCTATACAAAGCCATTTCTGACCCATGGAAGTGAATCGTGGACAGTAGTCAAACAAATGAAAAGACGATTAGAGGCCACAGAGATTGGTTTTTTTTTTACAGAAGAGTGATGAGAGTCCCCTTGACAGCTAATAGACCAACGAGGACATTCTCAAAGAGACCAACACAAAAAGAGAGCTCTTAAATACACCATAAAGAAACAATCAACATTTTTTCACGCACATCATGAGAAGAGGAAAGTTGGAATACTTGGTTACAACTGGCAAAATACAGGGAAAGAGAGATCGCGGACAACAAAGAGTGGAGATACTAAATAACTCGGCACAGAAAACAATCACCAACAGAACTGGCACGTAACACTGGGGATAGAAGTTGTGTAAGGACATGGGCGCCTACGCCAACCGGTATAGCAACTGATGATGATGATGATGATGATGATATCCCTTCATGTCTAAGTGGTTACTGCTCTTGTATACTGAAAGGGAGGGTCTGTGGCCGAAATGTCTTTTATCTAAACAACATTGCTTCCGGGTCCACCCTGGCTGTAAAAATGGGTACCGTAGATATTTTGAGGCAGGACAAATGCAGCCGACTGTGACACCTATCGTTTATGATCCAGCCTCCCGAAGTCGGAGTGTGTCAGCAGGGTCGCATATTTTGGGGAAAGTTTCCAGACAAACACGGACATGGGAATACTGACCAAAGGAGCAGGTCATCTTGTGTCGCGATGCTCTTAGCGTTCCTCTCTCCAAGAAACAGGACAAAGAGGCAAGTGAACATGATCATTAGATCTGAACGGTGAAGAAGATGAAAACGAAGATGATGATGATGATATGATGATAATGATGAAGAATGAGAAGATCACGATGAGGAGTAGAAAGAATAAAAGAAGAATTTGAAGAGCTCGAAGAATAATGAGGATGATGACAAGGATGATGATGTTGATGATGAAAAGGAGGAGGAATCAAAAGAAGAATTTGAAGAAAAATAACACGAGGAAGATGATGAAGAAGAAGAAGGAAATGAAGGAGAAGAGGAAGAATACGACAACGACGACCAGTATGATGAGGGCGGAGGCGGGTGGGAAGGTGGGTGGGTGGACATTGTGTCGGTGGGTGGTTGATTGGACGGGTGGGTGGATGGGTATTGTGGGTATGGGTGGGTGTGGGATTGTGTATGAATGGATGCACATGCATGTACCTGTGCCGACCATACAACAATTTTGTAGAGAAGTTGAGCGACCTGATGTAATGCCGGCCATATCGCCTGCCGTTTGTTATTTAACAATAAAAAAAAATGGGCACTAACACCATATTCGCCATACGCTTATTAAAGCCGTCCAGGAGACTTTTGTTGTTAGTCTCATCAGAAATTTATATTCTTTGCGTGTTTGAAAAGATAATAATTCAGTTCGTTATAAAGAAAGAAATACTCATAGAATTCCGGTCAATATGGCGGATAGGCGACAGGGATCGTTGAGGCTCTGTTTGAAAAGTGTTCCTTGTTGCAGTTTCCTCATATTCCAAGCCCGGATTGCTGCTGGAGCTACTGAGTTTAGTGCTCGGTGCACATCGTGACCTGTGTATTTCATGAATGGATGGATTAATGAATCAATTGATGAATGAATGAATGGATGGATGGATTAATGAATCAATTGATGAATGAATGGATGGATGGATTAATGAATGGATGGATAGATTAATGAATCAATTGATGAATGAATGAATGAATGAATGAATGGATGGATGGATGGATGGATGGATGGATGGATGGATGGATGGATGGATGGATTAGTGAATCAATTGATGAATGAATGAATGGATGGATGGATTACTGAATGGATGGATGAATGGATGGATGGATTAATGAATCAATTGATGAATGAATGAATGGATGGATGGATTACTGAATGGATGGATGAATGGATGGATGGATTAATGAATCAATTGATGAATGAATGGATGGATGGATGGATTACTGAATGGATGGATGAATGGATGGATGGATTAATGAATCAATTGATGAATGAATGGATGGATGGATTAGTGAATGAATTGATGAATAAATGAATGGATGGATGGATTAATGATTGAACGAATTAATTAATTAATGGATGGATGAATGGATGGATGGATGAATTAATGATTGAACGAATTAATTAATTAATGTATGGATGGATGGATGGATGGATGAATGAATGAATGAATGAATGAATGAATACATGGTGTCTCAAGTGCACAGGTACTTCAATGGGTTTATCCCTAAATACTCGCTCCTCCAGAGTAGACCAACTACATTTCCCAGCTATCTGGCGTGAGTTCACACGTAATCTACACTACAGTCACAAACAACAACCGTATTGTGTAGGCATTCTCAATCAAATGACATAAATCGGCTGAGAGGCGCGGCAGGTGGGGGCTGTGCTAACTCAGTGCCGCAAGAACTAAAAGCGACACCCACATACACACACTTACCCACATACACACATAAACACCAATAAAAAACATACACACACATACATACACGTGCGACCAACAGATAGTTTGGACCTGATCAATTCCTCTTCCGGTCATTCGGACCAATCACGAGTCGACCGCTTCACATCGCCATTTTTATATAGATAGCTACTTGCCTTGTGTATGTATATTTGTTGTTTTGTCCCGATGAAAGAAGATTTTTTTAGATTTTTTGGGCACATTAAAAGACACAGCAGCTTGCTAAAAGTAACCTTGCAAGGGAAAATGTATGGTAAAAGAGGCAGAGGCAGACCGAGACCAACATGGACGTTTAACATCAAAAGGTGGACAAGTCAGCCTATGACAACCTGCACTGTCAGCCTATGACAACCTGCACTGTCAGCCTATGACAACCTGCACTGTCAGCCTATGACAACCTGCACTGTCAGCCTATGACAACCTGCACTGTCAGCCTATGACAACCTGCACTGTCAGCCTATGACAACCTGCACTGTCAGCCTATGACAACCTGCACTATCAAAGCAAAAAGACAGAGTGGAATGGCGCTCCATGGTAGCCAACCTTCGATGCGGAGACGGCACTCAATGATGATGACCCGATGCAAGTTTTAGCCAGAATGTCGTAGTTTGTCTCGTGTCTCATTAGGTTGAACCGCTCAATACGATTTAATATTTGTTTTATATAAACACAAACACACGGTAGCCTAATTTGGGAACAACCACCTGACTGGGGCTACCGACGTTCGGACAACCCGTGTTCGATTCCCTCTGGAAGCAGTGTGAATTGTATTCGTGGTTCTAAAAGAAGAAAAAATACCCTCGCGGTCACCCCAGCCGCTGGCAGAAAGGAGTACCAGGGTATTACTCTGGGAAGGTGAGGAATGCGGCCTCGCATCGTGAGTTTCGATGCATGAAGCGATACTATCCAGAAGTCTCCGAACACTTCTGGATAGGCGGTCGAGCACATATGGGTGAAAACTCGCGTGCTAAGACGCCGGTTCAAGTCTCGTACTTTACATTTAATTTTTATTTACCTTTACCTTTACACACACAAACACACAATCACACACACTACAGACATATTTCTTCTCATTTCTCATACAATGACCGTACTTATTTTCACATTTCGTCTCATTGCCCTCGTTTTTGTTAGAATTATTCAGGAAATGTTGTGTGTTGTAACGAATGAGACTTCCTGTGCAATATAGTCTCTAATTAGATAAACATGCAAGACTGCTAGATAATAATTAAGTAAGTGAAAACAAAAACACTCAAAGATGCATATTACACTTCTCTAGATATGAAACAGCTCATAACAGAACGTGTTACCAAGATACAAACTTCGCGTTTTCAATCACTAGTTCTTTCACTTATCCTAAACTTCACGTTTTCAATCACTAATTCCTCACACTTATCCTAAACTTCACGCTTTCAACCACTAATTCTCACACTTATCCTAAACCTAACTTTTTCGACCACTAATTCTCTCACTTATCCTTAACTTTTTCGACCACTAATTCTCACACTTATCCTAAACTTCACGCTTTCAACCACTAATTCTCACACTTATCCTAAACTTCACGTTTTCAACCACTAATTCTCACACTTATCCTAAACTTCACGCTTTCAACCACTAATTCTCACACTTATCCTAAACTTCACGCTTTCAACCACTAATTCTCACACTTATCCTAAACCTCACGTTTTCAAACACTAATTCTCTCACTTATCCTAAACCTCACGTTTTCAACCACTAATTCTCACACTTATCCTAAACCTCACGTTTTCAACCACTAATTCTCTCACTTATCCTAAACCTCACGTTTTCAACCACTAATTCTCACACTTATCCTAAACTTCACGCTTCAACCACTAATTCTCCCACTTATCCTAAACTTCACGGCACTACATGATGAACTTTATCAAAACATTTCTATTTCCAGTCACCGGTTCCATCGATCAATGAAGACCAAAAACGAAACATCCAAAAAGTAAGTCAAGTCATGTCTTTTAAAAAAAAAAACACAACCTGCATGATAAACATTCATTTCCATGTCATCTTCTGTACACGTATTTATATTGACAGCCATCTGCAGTAGGAATTTGTCACCGGCTCTTCTTTTCCATTACGATCAATTCTGGCAGGCTGTTTTTTTGCCCATTTCTTGATATTTTTTTCCTGCATTCAAAGTGCCAGCGGGGGTTTCATTGTTGAAATGAATTTATTCTGGCAGACTACTTTTAGCCAACTCATCTTTTGATTCTACTTCTTCGTCAGTTTCGCTGTCGTTCCTTTTAAAATGAGGGACAATGTAAGAGTTTGTTGCAATCTAGTTGTTTTAAGATTTCATTGTTTTTTCCCCTTTTTTTCCCATCCAATTCTACCTATTCTTCTATATATCCACATCTCAAAGGCTTCACTGTTTGCACTCCTGCATGTTAAGAAACACTTTGCAGTTGAAAGGGGAGAAAAATATATGCCAAAATGGTCGCTGTCCAGACAAACGTTAGAGAAAAATATTGATGTTCTAAAGACATGTGTCATCATCATCATCATGTGCCGTACCGGTTGACGTAGGCGATCATGTCCTTCCACAATCTTCTATCTACAGTGCATCGTATCAGTTCTGTTGTTGACTGTTCTCCATGCCATGACACCAAGCTATCCAGTATTTTCTCTCTTTCTTGTCCGCGAACTCTCTTTCCTTGTATTTGCCAGTTGTAACAAAATATTCCAACTTTCCTCTTTTCATGATGTGCCCGAAAAATGTTGATTGTTTCTTTCTGATGTTTTTTAGAAGCTGCCTTTTGTGTTGACCTCTTTGAGAACTTCCTCATTGGTCTTTTTAGCTGTCCAGGGAACTTTCAACATTCTTCTGAGAAATCCCATCTCTGTGGCCTTTAATCGTCTTTCCATTTGTTTGTCTACTGTCCATGATTCGCTTCCATAGGTCAGAATTGGTTCTATATAGCACCGATGAATTCTCTTTCTCACTTCTATTGACATAGATTTGTTGCATAATATATTTTTCATTTTCTGAAATGCTATTTTGGCCTGAGCTATTCTGGTAGACGGATGTATCTGAATGAAAAGTCCAGATATTGTTGCTTCTCTGTAGATTAGCGACACAACAAATGTGCGCCTACGTATCGGATGTAGGGTGAAAGGAAGAAGAACAAGGTATGCGAACATTGTAGCTTGTCAGTGGAATAAATGTGAGTCTTGCCAACGTTTTTGCGCTGCCATTTTTGTGATGAAGGTAGTTGTGAGAACCGGAGTGGTGTTGAAGTTATACACGACATAAAACATATTAGTGATGTACTTCATAAAACATATTAGTGATGTACTTCATAAAACATATTAGTGATGTACTTCATAAAACATATTAGTGATGTACTTCATAAAACATATTTGTGATATACTTCATAAAACATATTAGTGATATACTACGTAAAACATATTATTGATATACTACGTAAAACATATTAGTGATATACTTCGTAAAACATATTAGTGATATACTTCGTAAAACATATTAGTGGTATACTTCATAAAACATATTAGTGATATACTATGTAAAACATATTAGTGGTATACTTCATAAAACATATTAGTGATATACTACGTAAAACATATTAGTGATATACTTCGTAAAACATATTAATATTATACTTCGTAAAACATATTAGTGATATACTTCGTAAAACATATTAATGGTATACTACGTAAAACATATTAGTGATATACTTCGTAAAAAAACACATATTAGTGATCATCATCATCATGTGCCGTACCGGTTGGCGTTGGCGATCATGTCCTTCCACAATCTTCTATCTACAGTGCATCGTATCAGTTCTGTTGTTGACTGTTTTCCATGCCATGACACTATATTATCCAGTACTATCTCTCTTTGTCGTCCGCGACATCTCTTTCCTTTTATTTTGACAGTTGTAACCAAGTATTCCAAATTTCCTCTTCTCATGATGTGCCCCAAAAATGTTGATTGCTTCTTTCTGATTTTTTTAAAGAGCTCCCTTTTTGTGTTGGCCTCTTTGAGAACTTTATATTAGTGATACACTACGTAAAACATATTAGTGATACACTACGTAAAACATATCTAGTGATCATCATCATCAAGTACCGGGCCTCCTGGCGTAGGTGATCATGTCTCTCCACAACTTTCGATCACGACAGTTATTTATCCTTTCTGTTGTTGACCTTCTGCCAAGCCATTCTCTTAAGCTGTCTGTTATTTTTTTCTCTTTGCTTCCCTCTATCTCTTCGTCCCTCAATTTTTCCAGTTGTTACAATATATTCCTGTTGTTCTCTTCTCATTACATGACCAAAAAATGATGATTGTTTCTTCCTAATATTAGCTCTCTTTTTGCTTTGACCTCTCACAGAACATTTTCATTACTCTTCTTAGCTGTCCATGGTATTCTCAACATTCTTCTGAGAAATCACATTTCTACAAACTCGAGTGATTTTCTTGTCTGTTGTCCTATTGTCCATGATTCACATACTTATATTAAGACTGGTTCTGCCTAACATTTAAGAACTCTTTTTCTTGTTTCAATTGTCAAAAATGGATTGCATATTATCTTCTTCATTTTTTAGAAAGCTGCTTTTGCCTGTACAAGAAACAGACTCTAAAGATAGGTACTTGGAGTGTGAGAACACTCATGCAGAAGGGTAAACTGGAAAACATCAAACAGGAAATGAAAAGAATGGGTTTACATTTACTGGCACTTTGCGAAATGAGATACACTGGATCAGAGGAGAAATACCTAGTGATACTCTACATTAAAAAAAATATTTAGTACACCAAATGAAATCTAACTTTCAAACTTTAACTCTTTCCATACGTTTAGCCGCACAGTGCGTCACTCTCAATTTGATTAGTGTAAACCGTCATCAAACCTTATTCTTTTTATATGTCTTGAATAATCCTGGTATTGGTGAATTCCTTGTTCAATTATCAAAAAATTCATATATGATATTTTAGGTGTCAGATAACTATAAACATGTAGATTGATATTTAAAACCATGAACAATTTTGTCTTTGAAATCTTTTCCGTTGCACTGATAAAAACCTTCCGTGCTGAAAGAATTAATGTTTTTTTTCAATCTAGTTCTAGAAATTCAACCAATGATAATTGTTTCATCGTCTCTTTGATATCTCCAGATTATACAAAGTGACGGCCCCTACCCAATGGTTGTCTTGCCTGCCATGGGCGGTTACTGGTTGGAAAACAGCGATGGGTTCATCACGGCAGGTGAAGACAACATCCACGAGTCAATCCTGTCTCTCCACCCGAGCGCTAGCGAGCTCAGTATCGACACGGACTTCACAGCCCAGTGCTACCGGAGTGAATTTTATGGGAAGGTAAGTCCCGGGGAATTAGATCTAATTTCCAAAGGAGGTAAAGTCATCGTGGAAGTGTCACGAAAATTTGTGAAAAGTAGGAAAAAGTGGTATGGTAACAATTTAACGAAGGTGATAAACAAAACAAAAGTAGAACGACTTTTCGACCAAGTAGGCTTTCAGCTGGAACGACAAGCAAGAGCACACAAATATAAAAGGATGTACACAGAAATCTAAATACATTGCGATAACTGGCTAGAGATAGAGACTGTTTCCAACCGGCTATAGTGAATGCATCGTTCTGTGGGAGATCTGGCTAGAGACAGAGACTGTTTCAGACGGTCTATGGTGAATGCATCGTTCTGTGGGAGATCTGGATACAAACAGAGACTGTTTCAGACGGTCTATGGAGTATGCATCATTCTGTGTGGAAATCTGGCTAGAGACAGAGACTGTTTCAGACGGTCTATGGTGTATGCATCATTCTGTGTGGAAATCTGGCTAGAGACAGAGACTGTTACAGACGGTCTATGGTGAATGCATCGTTTTGTGGGAGATCTGGCTAAAAACAGAGACTGTTTCACACGGTCTATGGTGAATGCATCGTTTTGTGGGAGATCTGGCTAAAAACAGAGACTGTTTCAGACGGTCTATGGTGTATGCATCATTCTGTGGGAGATCTGGCTAGAAATGAAGATTTCTTGTGGCGGTCTTTGTTGAATGAAATAAAAGACATATAACCTGATGATGATCCACGACCTTTATGGTACGGCAAAGCGAGAGTCTAAACATACAAGAAGACCAACATAGCTCAAAGATAACAAAATAGGAGCTCTCAAGCATGAAGTCGGAATACCAAGGATGACACGTCACCAAAAGCAAGATCTGTAAGGAAGAGATTAATTAGAAGAAATTGATAATTGCTTCCAAAAAGAACAATAAATCCACGGGAGAACATGATCTATTGTATCAAATTAAGACTACTTCAAGAAAGTAAAGATTCCCTACCTTTTCTAGCTAGGCTCGTGGGGAATATGGCGACAGGCTGCTTGATGATGATGGTGGTGATGACGGTCATGATAATGGTGATATAAATGATGATGGTGGTGATCATGGTGATGATGATAATGATGGTAATGAAAATAATGGTGATGAAGCTAAAGATGATAAAATAATATATCATATCCATCCATCCATCCATCCATCCATCCATCCATCCATCCATCCATCCATCCATCCATCCATCCATCCATCCATCCATCCATCCATCCATCCATCCATCCATCCATCCATCCATCCATCCATCCATCCATCCATCCATCCATCTATCTATCTATCTATCTATCTATCTATCTATCTATCTATCTATCTATCTATCTATCTATCTATCTATCTATCTATCTATCTATCTATCTATCTATCTATCTATCTATCTATCTATTGAGCTTTCGAGCCCTAGCCGGCCCATAGAGCATAGACCAAGATACTCCCTCTCTTACCTAAATTTTTATTCTAACAGTTTTCAATCCTTCGAAAGATATTTTATCAAATTTCACCATTTGTCTCTGTTCTATGCAAGCAGCTCTATCTCATTGAGGGAGCCGATTCCTACTGCTCTTGCCTCTCCAATCAATGTTCTTCTTAGTGTCTCTCTGGGTCGGCCTCTTTTCCTCTTACCTGTTGTTTTCCACATGAGGGCTTGCTTTGCTATTCGGCTATTATCTCTACTCATCACATGTCCAACATATGACCATCATCTATTCTCTTTATTACTGAAGATATTAGTGGTTGATTGGCGATTTCTCTAATTTCCTCGTTTGTTTTGAATTCGTTCCACGCTATACCAAGTATTTTCCTTAGACATTTATTTTCGAATGCGTTCAACTTTGTTTCTATATCTCTTGTTTTTTTCAGCTTTCACACGCATACGTAAGGATTGATAGTACATTTGATTTGAATAGCCTAAGTTTTGTGTTTGTGCTGATGAGTTTTGATTTCCATAACTTTTCAAGGCTTCTGAAAGACATTGCTGATTTAGCTATTCTGATTCTAATTTTTTTGCTTGTATCCCCTTCTCGATCAATGTGACTTCCAAGATAGATAAAGTGATCGATCTCTTCCACTGGTTTGTTTTCCATGTATATTCTGTCGTCTGTTGGAATTAAGCTTTTTATGACTTTAGCCTTTTCATGATTGATTTCAAGCCCAATTTTGCTGGCTATTGATGATAGTTCATTTGTGTTTTCCTGCATCGTTTTTATCTGACTGCTGATGAGAACTATGTCATCAGCAAAGTCGAGGTCCTCCAAATGGTCTAATTTGAGAATGGTATCTGTTTATTTTGAATATCGCGTATTAATATCTTTGAGTTATCTCTTGCTCACTATCATTTTGTAAAGGAACACTTGAATTACTACGCATTAGACGAGAATATAGGCCCGCTGGTGATGTCCATCAAGGCGGAGTCGACATCTGTGGAAAGCATCAAAGCCATTGTCAGGTATGTCAATATTGTTTATTATCTCTTAATTATTTATAGGAACCAGACTTTTATTATATTTATTTAATAGGGGAGAAGAGTACAAAAGTAAAGTACCCCCGTAACGCCTAGTGGCGTATAGGGAAATATGGTGTTAGTGACCATAAATTTTATAGACCTTCAGCACATGATTTTTGGGGTAATGTGGTCGGTATTACGCCCGTGCTGCTTTACTTTCCCAGAAAAAAAATCCGGTACCCATTTAAGGCTGGGTGAACAGGAAGCCGTCGTTTGGGATCGAACCCTACCCCTTGTCCTTTGTAGTCCAGCTCACTAACCACTGAGCTATCACGGCTTCCTAGGGGAGAAGATCTGATTATTTATAACTGCCAAGATTTAATCATTTCTAGGTATGAAACTTGACTATTTATGGTTGCCAAGATTTCATCATTTCTAGGTATGAAACTTGACTATTTATGGTTGCCAAGACTTAATAATTTCTAGGTATGAAACTTGACTATTTATGGTTGCCAAGACTTAATAATTTCTAGGTATGAAACTTGACTATTTATGGTTGCCAAGACTTAATAATTTCTAGGTATGAAACTTGACTATTTATGGTTGCCAAGACTTAATAATTTCTAGGTATGAAACTTGACTATTTATGGTTGCCAAGACTTAATAATTTCTAGGTATGAAACTTGACTATTTATGGTTGCCAAGACTTAATAATTTCTAGGTATGAAACTTGACTATTTATGGTTGCCAAGACTTAATAATTTCTAGGTATGAAACTTGACTATTTATGGTTGCCAAGACTTAATAATTTCTAGGTATGTAACTTGACTATTTATGGCTGCCAAGACTTAATAATTTCTAGGTATGAAACTTGACTATTTATGGTTGCCAAGATTTAATCAATTCTAGGTATGAAACTTGACTATTTATGGTTGCCAAGACTTAATAATTTCTAGGTATGAAACTTGACTATTTATGGTTGCCAAGACTTAATAATTTCTAGGTATGAAACTTGACTATTTATGGTTGCCAAGACTTAATAATTTCTAGGTATGAAACTTGACTATTTATGGTTGCCAAGACTTAATAATTTCTAGGTATGAAACTTGACTATTTATGGTTGCCAATATATAATAATTTCTAGGTATGAAACTTGACTATTTATGGTTGCCAAGACTTAATAATTTCTAGGTATGAAACTTGACTATTTATGGTTGCCAAGACTTAATAATTTCTAGGTATGAAACTTGACTATTTATGGTTGCCAAGACTTAATAATTTCTAGGTATGAAACTTGACTATTTATGGTTGCCAAGACTGAATAATTTCTAGGTATGAAACTTGACTATTTATGGTTGCCAAGACTTAATAATTTCTAGGTATGAAACTTGACTATTTATGGTTGCCAAGACTTAATAATTTCTAGGTATGAAACTTGACTATTTATGGTTGCCAAGACTTAATAATTTCTAGGTATGAAACTTGACTATTTATGGTTGCCAAGACTTAATAATTTCTAGGTATGAAACTTGACTATTTATGGTTGCCTAGACTTAATAATTTCTAGGTATGAAACTTGACTATTTATGGTTGCCAAGACTTAATAATTTCTAGGTATGAAACTTGACTATTTATGGTTGCCAAGACTTAATACTTTCTAGGTATGAAACTTGACTATTTATGGTTGCCAAGACTTAATAATTTCTAGGTATGAAACTTGACTATTTTTGGTTGCCAAGACTTAATAATTTCTAGGTATGAAACTTGACTATTTACGGTTGCCAAGACTTAATAATTTCTAGGTATGAAACTTGACTATTTATGGTTGCCAAGACTTAATAATTTCTAGGTATGAAACTTGACTATTTTTGGTTGCCAAGACTTAATAATTTCTAGGTATGAAACTTGACTATTTTTGGTTGCCAAGACTTAATAATTTCTAGGTATGAAACTTGACTATTTTTCGTTGCCAAGACTTAATATATTGTTAAGACTTGATTAATTTTACAAGACAATCATCATCATCATTATCATCATCATTATCATCATCGAGTGCCGTCTCCGCAATGAAGGTTGGCTACCATGGAGCGCCATACTGCTATGTCTCTTGCTTTGATGGTGCAAGTTGAGAAGACAATACTTGATTATTTATAGGGATTATTTATAGGATTATTTATAGGGATTATTTATAGGGATTATTTATAGGGATTATTTATAGGGATTATTTATAGGGATTATTTATAGGGATTATTTATAGGGATTATTTATACTTATTTTTTAAGTCTCTTGCCTCTTTGATAAATGTTCTTCTCAGTGTCTTTCTAGGTCGGCCTGTTTTCCTCTTACCTGTTGTTTCCCACACCAGGGTGTGATTTGTTATTCGGTTATTATCACGTTTCATCAAACGTCCATCACATGCCCAACATATGACCATCGTCTTTTCTTGATATCTGAAGATATTTGTGGTTGATTGGCGATTTCTCTAATTTCCTATTTTGTTTACCAAGTGACTAAACATATCCTAATATCTGTTTATAGGACACGATTCTGTACACAGCAAAAGATCATTCCTGCGACATCCATTGCTGTACCCAATCCTGCTAAAATCGCAAGGGTAAGTTGATTATCGATTTTTTCAAGATAAAATGAATGATTTAAACTATTATCATCAATACAATCACTACAATCATAATGTGAACACCGTCGACACAATCACTTTCACTGTAACCACGATCACAGAAACCATAACTACACTGGAAGTCACCATAACCACAGATACAGTCAATGTAATCACAAACAGAAATTCGCAATAATTATAAATACAGTTTGCCACAATCACCAATCCCAGTCAATGAAATCCACAATCACCAATTCCAGTCAATGAAATCTACAATCACCAATCCCAGTCAATGAAATCCACAATCACCAATCCCAGTCAATGAAATTCACAATCACCAATCCTAGTCAATGAAATCCACAATCACCAATTCCAGTCAATGAAATTCACAATCACCAATTCCAGTCAATGAAATCCACAATCACCAATCACCAGTCTTTGAAATTCACAATCACGTCCCCCTTTTGGAATCCCCTACTGAAAGAATGACAAACTAGATAGCCAAAATATACGCAGAGAAGGCAAGCAGAGATGAAGAGAATGAGGAAGGCAGAGAACGATCTTAAGAAAATGGACTGTAACATAACAGCTAAGAAAAAACGTGTTAGTTGCAGGCCTATGCTCTACATGGAGCTCAAGTGTAGAAAAAAAAGACTAAATCAGTGGGGACATATCTGAAACAAGTGCAACGCGTCAAATACTTGGGCACAATAATAACATCAGATGGAAGATGCACCACAGAAATAAAAAGCAGAATAGCTCAGGCCAAAATAGCATTTCAGAAAAAGAAAAATATCTTATGCAACAAATCTATGTCAACAAAGGTGAGAAAGAGAGTTCATCTGTGCTATATAGAACCAATTCTGACCTATGGAAGAGAATCATGGACAGTAGACAAACAAATGAAAAGACGGATAGAGGCCACAGAGATGGGATTTCTCAGAAGAATGTTGAAAGTTCTCTGGACAGCTAGAAAGACCAATGAGGGAATTCTCAAATTGGCCAACACAAAAAGGGAGCTCTTAAAAAACATCAGAAAGAAACAATCAACATTTTTCGGGCACATCATGAAAAGAGGAAAGTTGGAATACTTGGTTACAACTGGCAAAATAAAAGGAAAGAGAGCTCGCGGACGACAAAGAGAGAAAATACTAGATAGCTTGGTGTCATGGCATGGAAAACAGTCAACAACAGAACTGATACGATGCACTGTAGATAGAAGATTGTGGAAGGACATAATCGACTACGCCAATTAGTATGGCACATGATGATGATTATCAGTAGGCAGTAGTCCGGACGTCAACCAAGTTAATAATTCACCATAATATTTCGTTTCAATATTGTTTTTAAACTTGTATTTTCTTAACATCTTATTATGAAATAAAGCTAAAATAAGGGAAAATGTTGATATGCATACATACATATATATATATATATATATATATGTATATATATATATATATATATCATCCATCTCCATGTCATCCATCTCCATATATGTCATCCATCTCCAAATATGAATATATATCCATAAGTGTTGTATGTTAAAGTGTTACCAGATGTTATAAAACGGAATTCACTAACCAATGTTTCGACTTATAAAGCTTCATCATTAGATAGCCCACGTGTGGCTGTCGGGGCCAACACGGCGAGAGGAGAATAGAAGAGAACCACTGTTACCTGCAACACATGTTGTAAGAGGCGGCGAAGGAAGTTTGCAATCATCTCCTGTGCAATCAAGTAGGACGTGCACGGAGCGTCTACGGAATGTACCGACATATTTAGGGAACTGCTGCGACAAGTGGGGGAGCGAAATTTGGGGAATTCCTGACTGCAATGAAACTGGTTTCAAGGAGGGAATAGTAGTAGCCTCCGTTAGTCATAGTTGACTATAGATTTTTCAGTGCTCCTAGAGATGTTATTTTTCTTTTCTTTTCATTCGTCGTGTATTCTTTTTCTCTTTGAATCTAACCTGATCCTGCCTAACACGTCTCTTGAAGCGCAGTTATATCCACCTGAAGTCTTGTCAGTTCATTATTGATTATGGCTGTCTTTCTGGCGTCGTTTATGTCACGCAAATTGTCAGATAGGCCAGTTTTCATTGTGCGGACGTTCCAGCAACCCAAACGAAGGTTGAGTTTCTTAATTGTTGGTTTCACTTGTGTGGCAGGTGTGGATGGTATCCTGTCGGCACCAAAATTATGTTTTTAGGGTGTCCTCTCCAGGTCATGAGCTTGGGCAGAAAAAGAAAGAGACAAGTTGTTGCCCATGCAACATGTTCCTTCACTCCATGCAGCCGAGCCCATACAACATGTTTCTTCTCTCCACGCAGCCGAGCCCATACAACATGTTTCTTCTCTCCACGCAGCCGAGCCCATACAACATGTTTCTTCTCTCCACGCAGCCGAGCGATACCAAAGGTCTAGTACGGCAAGAACAGATTGATGGTGGTTAGTGTGGAGAGAATAGATTAGCATATAATCAGCAATAGAGACAAAACCTACAAGTGGATATCAAGTTTGAAGGAATAGACGTGGAATACAACTAACCTTGGACATACTACAACCAGTGATGGAAAATGTGAAAATGAAATAAACTAAAGAATAGGAATGGCAAAAAATCATTTTAATGCCATGAAAAATATACTAACTTCAAAACAAATAACACCAAGGCTAAAACGGTCAAATAGTAAAATGTTACATCTTCTCAACATTCCTATATGGTGCAGAAACATGGACATTAAACAAGATAACAGAACAGAAAATTGAAGCCTTTGAAATGTGGATATATAGAAGAATAGGTAGAATTGGATGGAAGGAAAAGAAAACAAACGACGAAGTCTTAAATGAACTAAAAATGAAAAGAGAACTACTAAATACAATTCAAACAAGACAAATAAGATTTGTGGGCCATGTTAACAGACACAACAGCCTACTAAACGTAATCTTAGAAGGAAAAATACAAGGTAAAAGAGGCGGAGACAAACCAAGACTAACGTGGAAGTGTAGTATCGAAAGATGGACAAGTCAGTCTATGGCAACTTGCACCATCAAAGCAAGAGACAGAGTGGAATGGCGCTCCATGGTAGGCAACCTTCTATGTGGAGACGCCACTCTATGATGATGATGATGATGATGATGATGATGGTGATGGTGATGGTGATGATGATGATGATGATGATGGATGATGATGATGATGATGATGAGACACAGACAAGAACACACAAAAATTACATGAACAGGCATGGATGAAGGAAGTAAAGTGATAATAGTCCTACCCTGTCTTGGCAGGCGTATCAGGAATACGATGCTAGAGACCTCATTAGTCAATGGCCACAGAAGATTTAGGGTGACGTGGTCGGTACCACGCCTGACCGCTTTTACTTCCCAGAAAAATCCATGGTTGCTAATTTTAGACACTGGATTATCACCGGAGCCTTTTCGGCCCGAAAAAAAAATATCCGCCATTTTTGGGAATAAAAATTTTTTTTAAAAAGTTTTGGGAATTAAACCCAGACCTTCTGACAAGGACGCGAGCACACTAGCCATCCAGTCACTGAGACCCCTTAAACATGAATTATACAAGGATTTTACAACCATCTATTTGAGTCATTGTTTATTTTCTATCTACTGATGAAGACACTGTAAGTCGAAACGTTTATTCGTGTGTTATATCCGTAAAGATATAATTTATTTATTTTGATGTTCTCTTAATTTACAGCGGCTTTACCGCAGTTCTGCATGTTTATATATATATATTCATGATTGTACAAAGAAGTTACGACGGTGGTTTTCTGTTGCCTTCCGTCGGTTTGTTTACGGTTGGCTCCGCTAGCCTTTAACTAAAAAGTCTCACTCACAAGGCAGTGGGGTTGTTTTACTTCGGGGTACCCTCCCTTAGCCTTTTACTCTCCCGAACTTACCTGCAAGGCAGCAGGGCAGTCACAGGTTGTACTGTTTACTGCATAAAGTAGCATGTAAAATTACCTGACCTGACATAGAGGTGAAAACATATCTATACATAAGTTTCATAGATTATATCAAAGCATTTGACAAAGTAAAGCACCAAGAAATAATTAAAATTTTAGAAAGCATAAACGTAGACCGCAAAGATCTAAGAATAATAAAGAACATGTACTGGCAACAAACAGCAGCCATAAGAACTGGAAACCAATTGCGAATGTTTCAAGAAGTAAAACAGGGTGTTAGACAAGCTTGTGTGCTGTCACCAGATTTGTTTAATATTTATAGTGAGATTATTTTAAGATCCATAAGGGGCATGCCTGGAATAACAATTGGAGGTCATAATATAAATAATCTAAGGTATGCTGATGATACAGTCTTAATCGCTAAGAGTGAAAATGAGTTACAAGAAATGTTGGACATTATAGTGAAAGAAAGCAAAATTAAAGGACTCGGCCTTAATAGCAAAAAGACAGAAGTAATGGTAACAACAAAGAAAAAAGACATCACCTCAGTGCAAAATAAAGACAAGTGGAGCAATATTAAAAAACGTAAATGAATTTAAATATTTGGGAACTTTGTTAACCTCAGACGGAAGATGTACAAAAGAGGTGAGATTTCTTAAATGTTAAGTTGAGCCAGTCTTAACATTTGGATCTGAATCATGGACAAGATGACAACAGACAAGAAAATCACTGGAGTCTGTAGAAATGTGGCTTTACAGAAGAATGTTGAGAATACCATGGACAGCTAAGAAGAGTAATGAAAATGTTATGAAAGAGGTCAAAGCAAAATGAGAGCTAATTTCCAACATTAGGAAGAAATAACCATCATTTTTTGGCCATGTAATGAGAAGGGAACAACTGGAATATATTGTAACAACTGGAAAAATTGAGAGACGAAGAGATAGAGGGAAGCAAAGAGAGCAAATACCAGACAACTTAAGAGAATGGCTTGGCAGAAGGTCAACAACAGAAATGATAAAGAACTGTCGAGATTGAAAATTGTGGAGACCTACGCCAGTAGGCCCGGTACTTGATGATGGTGATGATATATAATTGTATATCTAAACACACATAATTAAACACTTTCCATTACTTTGCAGTGTATCTTTGAGGACATCACAGCTGAAAGATTTCACCCTGTCTTGTCCCTCAAGGTAACCATTTACCTTACACATTCTTTCCTCTTATTCTTCTTGTGCCTTAATGTAACCATTTACCTTACACATTCTTTCCTCTTATTCTTCTTGTCCCTCAAGGTAACAATTTAGCTTACATCTTCTTTCCTCCTCTTCTTCTTCTTGTCCCTCAAGGTAACAATTTACCTTACACCTTCTTTGATCTTCTTCTTCTTGTGCCTCAAGGTAACAATTTACCTTACACCTTCTTTGATCTTCTCTCACTTGTCCCTCAAGGTAACAATTTACCTTACACCTTCTTTCATCTTCTCTCACTTGTCCCTAAAGGTAACAATTTACCTTACACCTTCTTTCATCTTCTCTCACTTGTCCCTCAAGGTAACAATTTACCTTACACCTTCTTTCATCTTCTCTCACTTGTCCCTCAAGGTAACAATTTACCTTACACATTCTTTCATCTTCTCTCACTTGTCCCTCAAGGTAACAATTTACCTTACACCTTCTTTCATCTTCTCTCACTTGTCCCTCAAGGTAACAATTTACATTACACCTTCTTTCCTCCTCCTCTTCTTCTTGCCCCTCAAGGTAACAATTTACCTTACACCTTCTTTCATCATCTTCTTCTTGTGCCTCAAGGTAACAATTTACCTTACACCTTCTTTCATCTTCTTCTTCTTGTCCCTCAAGGTAACAATTTACCTTACACCTTCTTTCATCTTCTTCTTCTTGTCTCTCAAGGTAACAATTTACCTTACACCTTCTTTCATCTTCTTCTTCTTGTGCCTCAAGGTAACAATTTACCTTACACCTTCTTTTCTCTTCCTCTTCTTGTCCCTCAAGGTAACAATTTACCTTACACCTTCTTTCATCTTCTTCTTCTTGTCCCCCAAGGTAACAATTTACCTTACACCTTTTTTCTTCTTCCTCTTCTTGTCCCTCAAGGTAACAATTTACCTTACACCTTCTTTCATCATCTTCTTCTTGTCCCTCAAGGTAACAATTTACTTTTTTCTTCTTCCTCTTCTTGTCCCTCAAGGTAACAAATTACCTTACACCTTCTTTCATCTTCTTCTTCTTGTCCCTCAAGGTAACAATTTACCTTACACCTTCTTTCATCTTCTTCTTCTTGTGCCTCAAGGTAACAATTTACCTTACACCTTCTTTCATCTTCTTCTTCTTGTCCCTCAAGGTAACAAATTACCTTACACCTTCTTTCATCTTCTTCTTCTTGTCCCTCAAGGTAACAATTTACCTTACACCTTATTTTCTCTTCTTCTACTTGTCCCTCAAGGTAACAATTTACCTTACACCTTCTTTCATCTTCTTCTACTTGTCCCTCAAGGTAACAATTTACCTTACACTTTTTTCTTCCTCTTCTTCTTGTCCCTCAAGGTAACAATTTACCTTACACCTTCTTTCATCTTCTCTCACTTGTCCCTCAAGGTAACAATTTACCTTACACCTTTTTTCCTCTTCCTCTTCTTGTCCCTCAAGGTAACAAATTACCTTACACCTTCTTTCATCTTCTTCTTCTTGTCCCTCAAGGTAACAATTTACCTTACACCTTCTTTCTTCTTCTTCCTCTTGTCCCTCAAGGTAACAATTTACCTTACACTTTCTTTCCTCTTCTTCTTCTTCTACTTGTCACTAATGTTAATCAGTCACCTTACATTTACGTTCGTTCTTTTTTTCTTTCCTTCTATCTCTCATCATTATCTTCACTTCACCGACTACATATTGTCATAGTCCGCCCTTAAAAAAGACGTTAACTGGACATAGGTTCATTGTGCTGTGATTTGCAACATAGCTGTTTTATTGCGCCTTTCGGCCCAGAATATCCGACTTCAGCACGTAGAAATGATAAAGGGCAGTGAAGACATAATACAAGATGAAACGATAAAAAGAACTGGCTTATAAACAATATTCTATAGAGGAAATTAAAATACAATGGCCACATCAAAAGACACCGATGGCTGGAAAGAAAAATATTGGAAGGCATGATTCCTGTGCGACACATCAGTGGCAGACCAAGATGAAGGTGGTTTCAAGACATAAAGGAAACCTTGAACAAGACAACAGATAAAGTGGAAGATCTGGGTAGAGAGAGAGAGAGAGAGAGAGAGAGAGAGAGAGAGATTCGTTCAGACGGGCTGTGATAAATGTAACGTTTTGTGAAGATCTGGCTAGTACAGAGATTATTTCAAACTGGCTGTGATGAATGTAACGTTTTGTAGAAGATCTGGCTAGAGACAGAGATTATTTCAGACGGGCTGTGATGAATGTAACGTTTTGTAGAAGATCTGGCTAGACAGAGATTATTTCAGACGGGCTGTGATGAATGTAACGTTTTGTAGAAGATCTGGCTAGAGACAGAGATTATTTCAGACGGGCTGTGATGAATGTAACGTTTTGTGAAGATCTGGCTAGAGACAGAGATTATTTCAGACGGGATGTGATGAATGTAACGTTTTGTGAAGATCTGGCTAGAGACAGAGATTCTTTCAGACGGGTTGTGATGAATGTAACGTTTTGTGAAGATCATGCGACCTGAAGATGATAATGACTTTTACCTTTGCTAAAATGAAGTCCTTCTCCAATTTCCAGGGTTCTGAATTGGTGATGTCATACGATGAACATGTTCTCACTCACAATTTTAAGTTTGGAATCATCTACCAGAAAAAGGGGCAGGTAAGTGCTCGCAGTCAGTAGAGATGTATACCCCCTTGTCCAATGTTTAGTTCAATAGTAATTTGTTACTCAATGAAATTGTGCATGTATTGTTACATCTTTACCCAAGACAAACGTTTTCTAACTCACCCCACACATATTTTCAAACTCACCCCACACATATTTTCCAACAATCCCCGCACATATTTTCCAACTCACCCCATACATATTTTCCAACTCACCCCACACATATTTTCCAACTCACCCCGCACATATTTTCCAACAATCCCCACACATATTTTCCAACTCACCCCACACATATTTTCCAACTCACCCCACACATATTTTCCAACAATCCCCGCACATATTTTCCAACTCACCCCACACATATTTTCCAACTCACCCCACACATATTTTCCAACTCACCCCACACATATTTTCCAACAATCCCCGCACATATTTTCCAACTCTCCCTGCACATATTTTCGAACTCACCACACATTTTTTCCAATAACCCCTACACATATCTTTCGACTCACTCCATACACATATTCCAACTCACCCCACACATATTTCGACTCACCCCCACACATATTCCAACTCACCCCACACATATTTCGACTCACCCCATACACATATTCCAACTCACCCCACACATATTTCGACTCACCCCCACACATATTTTCCAAACATATCCAGAGCACCATTTTTTCAACCTCGTTTCTTTAACTTATTGTTTTATTGACTCCTCCTGGATATATTTTTATGACGCATCCCATAAATGTTTTTCTGACTCACAAACATATTTTCATAACTAATTTCTAACATAAATTGCGTGACTCACCTCAGACATCCGTATGACGCTTATTAAGACACATTTACGTATGACGGTATTGTAAAGTGTAAATTGTAAAATGTGGAACATTATTTTATTCTTTTCTATTATGTAAAGTTTCATTTTTATGGAAGCGAATCATGGACAGTAGACAAACAAATGAAAAGACGATTAGAGGCCACAGAGATGGGATTTCTCAGTAGAATATTGGAGGTTCCTGGAGAAAAAAAGACCAATGAGGAAGTTCTCAAAGAGGCTAACACAAAAAGGGAGCTCCTAAAAAACATCAGAAAGAAGCAATCAACATTTTTCGGGTACATCATGAGAAGAGGAAAGTTGGAATACTTGGTTACAACTGGCAAAATACAAGGAAAGAAAAAACGCGGACGACAAAGAGAGAAAATACTGGATAGCTTGGTGTCATGGCATGGAAAACAGTCAACAACAGAACTGATACGATGCACTGTAGATAGAAGATTGTGGAAGGACATGATCGCCTCCGCCAACCGGTATGGCACATGATGATGATGAAAGTTTCGTTCGTTACCGTGTTACCGGGGCCTCATTATGAGGGAAGTAAAGAATAGTGACACTGTGACCTTCCAGGCATGTCGTTAGAGGCGACTAAGGAGGTTGATCGATGGCTTGACAAGCTGCTATTGTAAAAAGTATTGTTATGGAAACAGAGCCATAGATGTTAAAAGCAGTGATCGCTGCAATATGTGCCATTTTGGCACGCAAGGTTTCTGTTTATGAGATTGTGGTTCGTAAGGAGAATAGATACAAAGTATAACTGGAGGATGTAGAATTGTTGATTTATATAAGGTTGAGAAAACCACGGACAGCTAAGAAGGGTATTGAAAAAATTCTGAAAGTGGCCAAAGCAAAAAGATAGCTAATTTCTAATATTATGAAGAAACAATCACCATTTTATTGCCTTGTAAAGAGAAGTGAAAAGCTGGAATATATTGTGACAACTAGGAAAATTGAGGGGAAAAGAGATAGAGGGAAGCAAAGAGAAAAAATACCAGACAGCTTAAGAGAATGTTTTGGCAGAAGGCCATAAACAGAAATGATAAATAACTGTCGAGATCGATGGTTGTTTAGAGGCATGATCATCTCCGCCAGCAGGCATGGCACTTGATGATGATGAAAGTGTCATATTGTTATTTCGTTTCATATTAGGTATTGATGTGCGTGTGTGTGTGTGTGTGTGTGTGTTTTAGTTGCAGCTGCAGTCAGTGGAAGGCCCCGGTATCACAGCAAACAAATTAAAATCCATAATTGCTCTACCGCCCGTGTCAGTGGAATCATCCTAATTCTCTCTCTCTCTCTCTCTCTCTCTCTCTCTCTCTCTCTCTCTCTCTCTCTCTCTCTCTCTCTCTCTAAAATGTAGGGTACTAAATTTGTATTTCTTAAAATCTAAAGTACTAAATTTGTATTTCTTAAAATCTAAAGTACTAAATTTGTATTTCTTAAAATCTAAAGTACTAAATTTGTATTTCTTAAAATCTAAAGTACTAAATTTGTATTTCTTAAAATCTAAAGTACTAAATTTGTATTTCTTAAAATCTAAGGTACTAATTTTTTTTTGCTTAAAATGTAGGGTATCAATATTTTGTATTTCGTAAAATGTAAGGTACCAAATTTGTATTTCTTAAAATGCACGGTACTACATTTTTATTTCTTAAAATGTAGGGTACCAATTGTATCACCCCTTGAATTTAAGGAACAAACGTGTGTTATTTATTTATAATTGCGATACAAAATTGCTATTTCCTTTTAAGCCAGGAATCATTTTGCATTTTCTTCCCATTTACACAGACAAGTGAGGAGGAATTATTTGGAAACAAATCGCACAGCCCTGCAATGGATGCCTTCCTCAGCACCATTGGAGAGCGGGTGCATCTGAAAGACTTCAAGGGGTATGTTTTATTATTCGAGTTCCTTCTACAAATGTTCGTATAAATTATACATAAAATGGTATGGAGTAGAAAACTAATAAATAGACACGATAAACCACAACGTGACGGCAAAAGTCTTCATCGGGTGTCTTCTTCTTCTTCTTCTTTCCTTCCTCATCTGCCTTTCAGCGTCGAAGGGAGATATAATTTGCGGTCTTTTGTTCTTCTGTTCGCCTCTGCTGCTGTTATCTTTCCTAGTGCTTCTAATATTCCATCGATCCATCTTTTTCGTGGTCGACCCTTGGGTCTGTTGTTCTCACAACGTTTGTTGAAGGCTCGTTGTGTTGTGATTTGTTCTTCATCGGGTGTAATAATCTATATCAAATAAACGCATAAATCCAAGCCAGAAAACACGACACAGATCTAAAAACAATGGCGGAAAGAAACGGTGACTATACCACCTCTATAAATGTTTCATAAATATTCACATAATTTTCATAAACACAACATCATATCTTAGTATTATTAGCTGTAATGTGTTATGATTAATATTGCATGTATTAAGAATGAGACATAGACAGAACTTAGAATCAGAATAGCAAAGGCAGCGACGACTTTCAGAAAATTTGATAGAATATAGAAATTCAAATTACTGAGCATAAAAACAAGGTTCAGGATTTTCAAATCAATTGTATTATGCATCCTAAAATATGTATGCGAGAGATGGAAAACAACTAAAGAAATAGAAAATAAACTTGGACGCTATTTGAAAAAAAGATACCTCAGGAAACCTGCGATGCAGTTGGCACCAAACTGTTCCTGCCCTGCTAGACCTTTGGATCGCTCGGCTGTGTTGAGAGAAGAAACATGTTGTATGGGCACGGCTGTGTTGAGAGAAGAAACATGTTGTATGGGCTCGGCTGTGTGGAGAGAAGAAACATGTTGTATGGGCTCGGCTGTGTGGAGAGAAGAAACATGTTGTATGGGCTCGGCTGTGTTGAGAGAAGAAACATGTTGTATGGGCTCGGCTGTGTGGAGAGAAGAAACATGTTGTATGGGCTCGGCTGTGTTGAGAGAAGAAACATGTTGTATGGGCTCGGCTGTGTGGAGAGAAGAAACATGTTGTATGGGCTCGGCTGTGTGGAGAGAAGAAACATGTTGTATGGGCTCTGTGTGTGGAGAGAAGAAACATGTTGTATGGGCTTGGCTGTGGGGAGAGAAGAAACATGTTGTATGGGCTCGGCTGTGTGGAAAGGAGAAACATGTTGTATGGGCTCGGCTGTGTGGAGAGAAGAAACATGTTGTATGGGCTCGGCTGTGTGGAGAGAAGAAACATGTTGTATTGGCTCGGCTGTGTGGAGAGAAGAAACATGTTGTGTGGGCTCAGCTGTGTTGAGAGAAGAAACATGTTGTATAGGGGCGGCTGAGTGGAGAGAAGAAACATGTTGTATAGGGGCGGCTGAGTGGAGAGAAGAAACATGTTGTATAGGGGCGGCTGTGTGGAGAGAAGAAACATGTTGTATGGGCTCGGCTGTGTGGAGAGAAGAAACATGTTGTATGGGCTTGGCTCTGTGTGTGGAGAGAAGAAGCATGTTGTATGGGCTCGGCTGTGTGGAGAGAAGAAACATGTTGTATGTGCTTGGCTGTGTGGAGAGAAGAAACATGTTGTATGGGCTCGGCTGTGTGGAGAGAAGAAACATGTTGTACGTGCTTGGCTGTGTGGAGAGAAGAAGCATGTTGTATGGGCTCGGCTGAGTGGAGAGAAGAAACATGTTGTACGTGCTTGGCTGTGTGGAGAGAAGAAACATGTTGTATGGGCTCGGCTGTGTGGAGAGAAGAAACATGTTGTATGGGCTCGGCTCTGTGTGTGGAGAGAAGAAGCATGTTGTATGGGCTCGGCTGTGTGGAGAGAAGAAACATGTTGTATAGGGGCGGCTGAGTGGAGAGAAGAAACATGTTGTATAGGGGCGGCTGAGTGGAGAGAAGAAACATGTTGTATAGGGGCGGCTGAGTGGAGAGAAGAAACATGTTGTATAGGGGCGGCTGTGTGGAGAGAAGAAACATGTTGTATGTGCTCGGCTGTGTGGAGAGAAGAAACATGTTGTATGGGCAACAATTTATCTCTTTCCTTTTTTGCCCAAGCTCGCGCCCTGGAGAGGACACTCCATCTTCGACATTTTAGTATCGACATGCTACCATCCACACCTGCCACGTAAGTGACTTGGTATCACCTGGAAGGTCAAAGTGACAAACGTGGAGGTCATGACTCCCACAGGCCTCCCGAACATCTACATGCTGCTCAAACAACTTAGGTTATGCTGGCTTTTCCACTTAAACCATATGAAAGATGGCTGCATACTAAAAGATATACTCTACAAACAACAAAGCAATGAAAAAAACAATGGCAAAGGGACCAAGGACTGCCCAAAACCTCGATTTGTAGATGTGTGTAAACGCGACATGAAGACTCTGAACATAAACCCTGCAGCCTGGGAAGAAATAGCTGCAGACCATAATCTTTGGAAACACACTGTAAAGCTGCAACTCAAACAAGAAGCAAACAGATTCATAGAAATAAAATAGACTACACGGCGAAAGAAAAGAAAGAAAATAACATTTCTAGGGGCGGTGGAAAATCCGTAGTCAACTATGACTGACGGATGTTACTACTGCTACTACTGCTACTGCTACTACTGCTACTACTGCTACTACTGCTACTACTGCTGCTACTGCCACTACTGCTACTACTGCTACTATTGCAAATACTGCTGCTACTACTGCTACTACTATTACTGCTACTACTATTACTGCTACTGCTACTACTGCTACTACTGCTGCTATTACTGCTACTACTGCTACTACTGCTACTACTATTACTGCTACTGCTACTACTGCTACTACTGCTACTACTGCTAATACTGCTGCTACTACTGCTACTACTGCTACTACTACTACTGCTACTACTGCTACTACTACTGCTACTACTGCTACTACTACTGCTACTACTGCTACTACTGCTACTACTACTACTGCTACTACTGCTACTACTACTGCTACTACTGCT